>CM065320.1:17257662-17304894 GCA_033032175.1 Saturnia japonica | reverse complement strand
TTTGATGCTATTAAAGCCGAAATCTCCTCCGCCGTGGCAGAGTCGTCCAGACCCATTATACGCAAATCGTTACATTTAGTGGGCCTGGATACTTCTACCATTCCCTCTCCTAACGCCTCGCTGAAAGCCGTTCTAAGTTTTTCAGCTAGCCGATCTGCTTTCTCGCTACTAGTCACACCTGGTACCTCGAGTTTACGGGCTCCAGTAGCAGTCTCCCGAACCTTTATGTAAGGGATATCCAGGCTAGCCACCTCCACCTTGTTTTTGGCCACAGCAACTACTTTCGTATAACTAACACCTTTGTCCTCAGCGCCCGGCCGTAGGGTCAGTATAACAGCTGAGGAGCGCGGAATGACTAGCTTAGCCGGAGTAAGCTTAGATGGTAACGCTTTAATCGTAGCCGAGCGTTTCTTGGCACCCCTCTTTACAACCATCGTCCATGTCTCCTCCTGCACAGTAGGTGCCAAATGAAGAGGATTCAAAGCCGGCTGTGACTCGCTTACACCTATCGATTTTGCAGGCTTCTTCTTCTTTTTTTTATTTGCCTGTTTGGACACAGCACCGAGCGGTTTGGGCGGCCGTACCTGCGACTCACCCTGAAACACCTGCTCTGCAGCAGCTTTTCGATCCGCAGCTAGTGGAGGACGCAAACGTTCTTTAGGAAGAAGTCTTCCCTCAATACTCTCAAAACGAGCATCCATCCGTGAAATAAAGGAGCGCGACACTTCTTCAACTATCTCCCGGAAAACTGGCAATATTTCATTGAGGGAGTTATCTTGACACCGCTTTGGTAGCGGCGGAAACTCCTCTCTAGCTACTCTCTTAGAAGCAGAAGCAACGACTTCTGCACCAGCATCATCAATGGTCGGTCGGGCTGATTGTGCTTGTAGACGTAGCCCTTCAACTATCGCCTTCATACCTGCAAGCTCTTTGCGAAGTTCGTCTATTTCTGCCTGCTGAGCAGTGAGTTTTGACTTCATACGAGCGTTGTCTGCCTCCAAGCGAGATGTCTCGTCAGAGGTTGTTCGATGTCGATATTCCTCCAATATCGCCGTGAGGGATTTCGCAGCATCCTTTAAGGAACGCTGGTATGTGCCCTTTAAATTCCCGGAATTTTTTGCTACCTCAAGAATGACCCCGACGTCGCATTTCACTATTTCGCACAGATCGAGCGTCTCATCTTTTTTCGATTTTTTCGACCATACGGACGAACGCAGACGTCTTGCCTCTGAGGCCATATCTGCCATCTCTTTTTCAGCCCTTAAACGAAGTTCTTCGCGTTCGCAACGCATGAAGAGCTCCTTAGCCGCAGCCCTTCCAACGTATTCCCCCGTGGTCGGGATCGACCTCTGCCTCTTTTTGAAGCGATGGAACGGGTCGACTGTGTTGAGTTTTCAGACTCAGTTCCAGAGCCGGGATCCGAAACCGCCTTTGCCTCCAGGAGAGAATTTCTCCGTTTCCTTAAAAATCTACTCTCCTTAGGCGATGTCCTACTCTTTACTGATTCCACAGTTTCCATACTAGCTATACTGGTGTCGCTGCTGTCCGATAAACGTTCGACAGGAATACGGTCGAGCGACGGTATCCTACTAACACTACAGTCGGTGACATTACGGTAATCCGAGAGCTAGCCAATGTCGTTGGTGTACTACGATCTCGCAACAAATCGCCCCCCCCCAGAAAACGCGGGGCTGCCCAGGCTAGGCCTGGGGAGGGATTCTCCAGAACCCGAGGATCTGGTACCCTCCTGGGGTAGTACTCTCTTGATTGTTGCACTATCCATACTTTTATTTTCATCGATGGTCCTTGTCCTCGCCAAAGTCATCATTTTTGTGTCGGTTGTCATTGTCCTCGCCAAAGTCGTTGTATCCAGATCTCGCAAAACTTTGCCCCCCCCCCCCCCCCCCCCCCCAGAAAACGTGGGGCAGCCCGAGCCATGCTCGGCGAGGGATTCTCCCGTTAGGGTACCCTCCTGGGGTAGTACACTTTTCAATTTTGCGTTCTCCATCACCTTAATCTTCTCCTCCAGTTCGCAGTACACCTGCCGGGACCAGTATAAAACTACCATCATCACCAGGCGGGCGCTCAACTCTCCAACAGATTTTTGGAAAGAGCGCTCCAGCCCCTGCATAGCATCTGCCAGGATATTTATTGGGTGGAGTTAATAAACAGGCAGGATTATACAGTAAACCGTTTATTCTAGAGAGCTCAACACAACGCACAATACAACACATGATACTTCGGAAGACATCGAAAGGACAGTGTTGCTACACTTACAAAATAAATATAACTAATATTATATTGCCATCTCAACACCCCCCCTCAATGTAATATTATACTAAACTTTTAACATGACATACTTTTGACTTACTTAATTTAATATAACCCACACTTATTTATAAATTTTATCAACATATTACTATTTAGAGGTTTCGTAAACATGTCAGCTACTTGTTCTTCACTTTTTATATACTTGTAATACACCTTATGCTTCCTAACTAATTCTTTAACAAAATGGTATTGTATATCTATATGCTTTAATCTTTTTGTACTATCCGAACTTGAAATCATTATAGCTGCCTGATTATCACATAGTATTTCAACAGGACAAATGTTTTTTATATAAAAATCCTTTAATAAGTTTACAATCCAACAGGCCTCACTTCCAGCCATACACATTGCAATATACTCGGATTCACAAGAAGATAAACTAACACACTGTTGTTTTCTTGAGCTCCATGAAATTAAACAATCTCTAAACTTAAAACAATAACCGCTAGTGGACTTCCTATCTTTCAAATTGCCTCCCCAGTTAGCATCACAATAACCTGTTAAACTATTATCATTACACTTGTAAATTAATTTATATTCTATGGAGTATTTAACATATCTCAACACTCTTTTTAAGGATGTAAGTAGTGCATTACTTGCTTTATTTTGATATCTACTCAATATTGAAACTGCTACACATAAATCTGGCCTGGTTCCACATACCGCAAACATTAAGCATCCTATTATTTGTCTACAAACATTTTGAGTTTCTAAATCAACCTCATTTGCATCTAAAGTCGTTATGTCAAAATTTTGATCCATAGGAGTGGACATCGGCTTACAATTTTCCATTCCAAACCTCTTTAGAACATTCTCCAAATACAATTTCTGACTTAGCTCTGTTACCTTAGTTTCTAAATTTTATTTAACATTAATTCCAATAAAATCTGACACTAAACCTAAATCTTTCATTTTAAACTCTATATTTAACATTTCTTTAAACTGATTAATATGTTTTATATTTGTCCCATACAACAGTACATCGTCTACATATATTAAAACATAAATCTATTCGCCCTTGTGACATTTAGTATATAAACATGAATCATATTGTGATCTAACAAACCCTCCTTTAATTAATACAGAATTAAATTTATCATTCCAATACTTTGGTGATTTTTTAAGACCATATATAGACTTATTTAATTTTACTACACTTTTAGTTCCTTCATATGCACCTTCTGGTAATTTTAAAAATATGTTTTCATGTATATCTCCATACAAGAAAGCTCCTGTCACGTCCATTTGAAAAATTGGTAAATTTAATTGTGTTTCAATACAAACAAATAATCTAAAAGTTGACAATTTTGCCACTGGTGCATAAATTTCATTTAAATCTAACCTCTCATTTTGTTCGAACCCTCTTGCTACTAGTCTGGCTTTATACTGTTGGACATTATTAACATTTTTTATTTTAAAAACCCATTTACTACTAATTAATTTACTATGTTCGAATTCATTACAAAGTTCCCAAGTATTATTTTCTCTTAAAGTCTCTAGTTCCTTTCTAATAGCTTCTTTCCATTTATTTGCACGCATTATTACTTTCCATTGCATCCTGGTACGTATTTGGCTCCTCATCCTGTCCATAAACATTTTGACATAAGTACGTAATAGGCTTTCTTACACGCGCACTTCTCTTATGCTTTGGTAATGTAGTTATATTGAATTCCTCACTACTTGACTCATCATCATCGGCTTTACACGTTTCATATATACTACCTTCATCTGACCCTTCACTTGATATGCTTGTGTCTGCATTGCTTATTTTCTGAACATTCTCTTCGCTTATCTTATCCTGCGTATTTTCAAGACTCTCCATATTCAGTATTACATCTGACTCCTTCAATATCTTCTTGTCTTGAATAAATACCACATCACGTTTATTTTCTACTGTATTTTTATTCTCGAAATATATACGATAGCCTTTTACTTCTTTTCCATAGCCAACAAATATTCCATTTGCTCCTTTTGTATCCCATTTCTGTCGTTTTTCTTTTGGTATATGTACAAATACTGGAGTACCAAAAATCTTTAATGAATGAATGTCAAAGGTTTTGTTGTACCAACTTTCATATGGTGTTTTTCCTATTTCTCTACTATTTCCTGTTCTGTTTAGCACATAGGCAGCTGTATTTACCGCTTCTGCCCATAACTTCTTAGGTAAGCTCTTTGAATATAGTAATGTTCTAGCTGCTTCCACCAATGTACGATTTTCTCTCTCCGCCTTGCCATTCTGTTCAGGAGTATATGGAACTGTATTTTGGTGTATAATGCCAAATCTCGAAAATAATTGTTTGACTTCTTTATTTATAAACTCCAACCCATTATCACTTCTAAAAGTATGAATCTTATTACCTGTGATATTTTCAACTTTTAGAATAAAATCTTCGATACAGCCTTTTATTTCATTTTTCCCTTTTACAAAATAAACACTCCTGTAGTTTGAAAAGTCATCTTTAAATAAAATGAAATACCTGGAACCTCCTATTGACGGTACCTCCATCGGACCACACACGTCAGCGTGAATCAACTCACACGTTCTTGTAGTTACCGTTGTACTAATATTGAACGGCAAACGGTGCATTTTCCCTTCTAAACATCCATTGCACTGAACAAAATCACTGTTGTTCACTTGTACATTGTTTTTCGCTAACATTGATTTTACGTGAGCAATGTTCTGATGCACGAATCTTTCATGCCATTCACTCAAATCAGTAATAACTTTACCAACGTTTACAACGCTGTGCATAGAATGCATATCCATAATATACATATCTTCCAAACGATTTGCTAATGCGCAACATTTACCTTGTTTGTAAAATTTACAATGATTGACATTTGTCATCATGACATAACCTTTTGCAGTTACACATTTCACAGAGAATAAATTCATTTGTAGATCAGGTACAAACAGTACGTTGTCTATGGTCGTATCGATCCATTCCCCTTTATCATTCACGACTTGTGCTGCCACCTGTCCACAACCTAATGCAACAATTTTTGTTCCATCACCGACCATTACAGATTTTTGTGTCACACTTGTGTACGAGGTAAACAAGTCTCGATCACGGCACATATGTTCACTCGCGCCTGTGTCTACCAACCATTTTGAATGTTTAGATTTTTCACTATGCTCAGATTCAACGAAAGAGTCTAATACCACAAATGCATTGATCGTTTTCTTATTTTTCATAAACCAACAGTCACTTTTGTAATGTCCAATTTTATTACAATAAAAACACTTTTGATTTGATTTATTATTAGCTAATGACGTAGTCCTATTATTTCCTGAGCTGTAACTAGGACGATTTACTGTAACTGAACACTCACTTTGGTAATGTCCCAGTTTATTAAACTTAAAACATTTAACATTTTTCTTACACTTATTTTTAGCGACAAAAGCTGAGGTCAGCTTCGTATGTACTTCGCCTTTTTCTTTTAATCTTTCTTCCTCAATCATCAATCTGGCTACCAGATTATCATAGGTCTGTTTATCGTCTGGCGCTGACTCCCAAGCAGATACAAAATACTTATACTCGTTTGGTAATGACATCAATACTTTAGTGATTACAAACTTCTCAGATACTTCTTCACCCATTTGTTTCAGTTGATTTTGCATTTCTTGTATTTTTGATAAGAATGACGCCATCTCAATACCTTCTTCAAATTTGTACTGAAAGAACCTCTGTTGTATAATGTGTATATTCGTTTCAGTCTTTTGTTCATACACGCTGGCTAGTTTTCGCCACATCTCTGCAGAATTATTACAAGTGATAATATGAAGCATAACTTCCTCTGTCATTCTTGTTACCAATATTGTTTGGGCTTTCGCATCCTTAGTCTCCCAAGTATTTAAAGCTTCCACCTTCCCTGAATCCGGTTTTACTAAGCTTCCATCGACGACATCCAGCAAACTTTGACCCCTCAACAAGATCATAGTTTGGAACTTCCATACGTTCCAATTACTCGCTCCAATCATCTTAATAATGTTTTGAACGCCTTCCATTGCGTTGTTATCCTTCCTGATCGCCGATCCTTCCTTGTTGTACAAGTATTTCTTCCGTTCACCGCGTGCGCAACACAAAATGGCTGCCGGGCGTCACGTAATTTACAATCTCGACGAAACAGTATTTATGTATTTCTCGTAACACTTCGCTCTCAATAATCCTACCGTTTATGCGGCAGGCCGCCATTTTGGAAAAAACGCTCAAGTGGCAGGGGGTGTTCCCGCGCAAACGCTAAAGTCCGCGGGCGTGCAGTAATTTACTTATTTAGCAGTAATTTTGTATAGTACCTATATATAAAACTATAGTTTTTCTATTCTTTATGAACTGATTTAACTGATAAATAAACAATTTAAACTGATATGTGTTTCATTTATTTTGTAAACCTACACTAAAAATAAGATATGAGAATATTTGTTAGGATTGCATAAAAAAAAAAAAAATTTAAAAAAAATTAAATTAATGTCAGAAATATTTATTTTATTAACATTACAAATACTATAACTATAACATAAAATTAAATGCCTGCACCTCTCGTAGCAATTTTTTAAATTATTACATTCGAAAGATAACACTCTCAAGGGACCCCAAGGTCAAGCGCAGTAAAATAAACAAAGGTTTAAAATTAAATTCGGAGAACAACGACGGTCGGAAGCCCTTTGTCAAGTGTTTATTTTAAAGTCGGGTTCATAAACAATGGCTCATAAAAGTTTAGCACTGTAAAAGTGTATAGTTTTTTATTTACAAGCAACATAAACAAAGACGTTAAAATCTATAGAAAAAAGATATGATCGAACATTACCAGTTTAGAGTAAGTTCTACTCATTATTTTGTGAAACAAACTTTTTATTTTCAATTTAGATTAAATTTACTAACAGAATTATAAAATATAATACCATGTTATCTTCCAAGAACATTTCATAAATCGACGCTAAACGTTCACATTTTTTGCCGAAATGCACTTGGTTTACATACCTAAACTTGCCGGCGAGTAGGAAAAGTATAGATAAAACTTTTACAAGAAATATACAATATCAACAATAATTATGAACTTGAAAGTTTTTTATTTATAATAAAATACATGTAAATTAATAGTGATATCAGATATTATTAGCATTAAAATAAGAATAAAAAAAACCAATCACAAAATATCAACAATAATTATTAACTTGAAAACCGTTTCCATCTTGCCCAACCACGATCGCCATCATATGTTTGACAGAACCGTTGAACAAGCGTCAAGTGCTTTTCGACCGTTAAAAATGCGCGTTTTTTGTGAAATAGGGAAAGAATGTAACGAATTGACACTTTTATTACGTTAATAATTAGTTATACTATAGATATTAATCATATTCCTACTGTAAATGTAGCTACTTTATTAAATTTATTAAAAAAAACTGGAAAAATTTTTAGGTTACAACTCGACTTGGTGTGGGAATTTGACGAAAAATGAACTAAAAACTTCTCAGATTTGAAATGTATTATCTTACAATGATTTAGTACATACCTATTCATTTCTTTGTAATATTTTTCCGCACAAAAACAAACACAAACACCGAAATAGTCAATTTTAAAACAACACTCACTCGCCACTTCCAGCGGTTAGCAACGAACTGAACTAAGAATATAATGGCGTCAGTATGACGTTTTATTTTGGCCTTAACATTTTGTCCTTGTCTTTAGCTTTAATAATAAATATGTTTGTAAGGGATAGCAGTATTAATATGGCAGCACAAATCGACCAAAAACAAGCAACCGTCATCAGCGTTGAGAGGTCTGCTTGCCGCTCAAGGCAAATTTTGAATCGACGTTGAGCGGTTCGATTGCCAGACCGGAGCCTGGTGCCTGGGACCATAACCTATTGGGTGGAGTTAATAAACAGGCAGGATTATACAGTAAACCGTTTATTCTAGAGAGCTCAACACAACGCACAATACAACACATGATACTTCGGAAGACATCGAAAGGACAGTGTTGCTACACTTACAAAATAAATATAACTAATATTATATTGCCATCTCAACAATATTAAATCCTTCAGGTTCCGGCTGAGGCACAATAGACGTCGGCGGAGCCACCTCTCCAGCGTCAGCCTTTTCACGCATGGCTTGAATCTCCGCTTTTATCTCCGTAAGCTCTCGGCGGAGATTCGAAACCACACGCCGGAGGCAGAGGGTTTCTTCTGCCATGGTCCGCGTCAAGGATGTGGCCACAATCTCCTGCAATACACTGGCCGCCCCCTTAAGGTCCTTGATGCAGGTCCCTTTAAGGTTGCCAGATATCTTACAGACTTCGTAAATCTTGGCAACCTTTTCGCCAGCCAGAGCTCGAAGCCTATCAGGATCGAGGGTCTCGATAGCCAATTCTTCCTCGAGATCCTCCCACTCTGGCCCTTTCTGGCCATCTGCCTCTACGAGATCTGCATGTTTACGACCTGCCGAAGTACCCGGGTCATGCGGTTTGCCCCTCTGGGCCGTCGTAACCTTCGGTGCCACAACCGGGTCGGGATCTAAGTCCAGCGGATCTCTTGTCCGCTTTTGACGCCCCGCACTTCCCTCGTCACTCAACGCTGCACCAATTCTGGCGCTACTACTACCTTCCTTAAACCTAAGAGTTAAAATTTTATGGTTGGAAGGATCACTCATTTTTATTCCCACGAGAATGGGGGAAGTGTAGGTCCACCCAGGCAGTGCCCCCTGTGCCTGGGTAAGCCTAGTGTAACCCGTCAGAGAGTCGGCCGGTTCTCTGACAGGGGTCGCACTCGTGACTGGACTCCCCCCAGCCACGCATCCCCTCGCGGTGCGCCGCCGCTTGGGATTGGGGTGATTTTTTATAGAGGTTTTCTTCCTCGCGGTCCGGGCGGTGAAGCCGAGACCCTCGGTCCCATCGAAGCCGCGAGACATGACCACGACACTTCGATGGGATTACGAGAATGACGGAGGCAGTGAGTCGCCCCACTCGCCTGCCCGACGGCAGTGTCAGAAACCTCCTCGTGGTGCACCCCGGGCAACGTCGACCACTTTGGTCGGCGGCTAATATCTGACGCGCTCTTCCTGGTATCCCTCTGCTTATCAGAGGGGACCGTGGAGGAGCGCCGACTGGAGGGCCGTTAAAAGCTCCTGGGTGTGGCGTGTGAGCAGCGCACCCAGTACCGGGCTGAGGCCGATGAGGGCTCAGTTTTGAGCCCCAAGGGTCCAGTTCCGGGTAGCGGCTGGTGGGATCGGTTGTTTTTAAACCGATCCCGGCAGGCGTACTGCGAACTAGACGGTAAAGGGAGTGAAGAATGGACGTAAAACCTAAAAAGTTATTACCCCAGAAGGGTACCAGTTCCTCAGGAGCTGGAGAATCCCTTTCCGAGCCTGGCTCGGTCTGCCCCGCGTTTTCTGGGGGGGGCAAAGTTTTACGTAGCTTAGATAAAAAAATGACCATGGCTTCTGGAAAACGGAACACTGATTTGCCCATCGTTTTGGTAGAGAGGAACCAGTTGCTTGACAGTTTTTCTGTTAAGCACTGGAACGACGACTCTGGTAGCCCATTGAAGGCGCCTGTGTTTGATAGTCGGAAACGGTCGCATCGTCTGGATGAAGCCAGTGCGGATAGAGAAGAAACACCAGCCAAAGTATCGACGGCTCGTAGGGGTAAAAGTTGGGATCGAGCCAACTTGCCGGGTTCTAGGCGTTCGGTGAAGGAGGCAACGTCTGTCCATGCAGTGCCTCTCCAGCAGGCTAGCGAAGGTGTCCTGCTTGGGGTTGACAGTGAAGGTTTTCCTGAGGACATTGAGACTTTCGACCCGGATAGGTTGAGGGAACTAGCGTCGGTAAAAGTGTCAAGAATCTTAGAGGTTTGCAAGAGGAGTGGTAACCTAAAAGGTACTTTTGTAAAAGAACTCAAGGATGCAGCCCTAACTCTGCAGGATATCACATCAACGGCGCTCACACGCACAGTAGAGACGGAGACCCTTCTTCTGCGGTGTGAAACGCGCAAGCTCTGCGATGAAATCGTAGAGCTTAGGGCAGAGCTGGACCTTCTGCGTGGCCGTACAGTGGCACTACCATCGTCGCCGGTGCCACAGCAGTAAGCTGAACCTCACTGCCGGAAGCCTGAAATTCCCGTGCCTCAATCCGTGCTTGAGGTGATGGATGCCCGCATGGATAGGATGGAGCGGTCCCTCCGGCTTTCTTTTGAGGAGGTGGTAACCGCCCACATAGAGGCCTTGGAGGACCGTCTCCTCCCTGCCCCTGTGATCCGCCCGCCGCTAGCTGCGGATAAAAAGACTGTAAAAGGTCCCTCGGTACCCAAAAATGCAAGGCCCAGGACTACGGGTCCTAAATCTTCGGCACCCATATCCATGCCTCTTGAGAGAGCAGAATTGGCAGCGCGTCCCTTGGAGATGGGGTGTACCTTGCCTTCGGCCTTGGTCTCGGCCTCGGTTCCCACTCCGACTTCAGTGACACCTGGCACAGAGGGCTGGACTGCTGTAGTTCGCCGCCGAAGGAAGCGCCCAAAAAAGACGTCTGCAACAGCAGCAGCTCCCGCTCCTCGTGGGAGAGCGCCTGCAACTATGCCGAAGAGGAGGCTCCCCTCTGCGCCTCGCTCGGCTGCAGTACTTATAACGCTGCAGCCTGAGGCGTTAGCAGGGGGGCTGACCTACAGTGCAGCTCTCATGAGGGTGAAGGAAAAAGTACCATTGTCAGACCTCGGAATCGAGAATCTGTCCCTCCGGCACACTGCAACGGGATCCAGATTAGTCGAAATCCCTGGTCCTCGTGGTACTGAGCAAGCTGACGGTCTGGCACAGAAAATTCAGGAGGTACTGGCAGATGTGGCCACTGTTGGCAGACCAATGAAGAGAGCCGACATCCGCATTATAGGGTTAGACGACTCGGTGTCGGTTGATGAAGTCGTTATGGCAGCGGCAACAAAAGGCGGTTGTGACCGTGCCCATATTAGGCCTGGGGAGATACGCCCCTACGGGAGGGGCAGTGGAGCAATTCATTTGTCTCTCCCCGTCGTCACTGCTAGGGTGCTGGTGGCTGGTAGACGACTTCTTGTTGGGTGGAGTGCGGCACGCGTCCGGCTCCTTGAGGGAGGACCTCTGAGATGTTATAGGTGCCTGGACGTGGGCCACACTCGGCCTGTCTGTCCATCGACAACGGATAGGGGAGCACTATGCTTCAAGTGTGGGCAACCTGGCTACAAGGCACTACAGTGCGTGGCTGAAAAGCTGCATTGTGCCCTGTGTGCCGACGTTGGAAGGCCGTCGGGGCATTATATGGGGGGAGCGGCCTGCAGGCCACCAGACCCAGCAAAGAGAGCTGCATCAGCACCGAGTCCTCTGTAGGGGGTTGCGTAGACGGTAGGTGGTAGGAGGGGGCGGTTCACTCGCCTCCTTCCTCCGCCCTTGCTGGACCAAGGGGAGACGGGTCGGGGGGCCCGTCTTCCCATTGCACTGGTTCAGCCGTCTGGGAGACAGTTGGGGTTGTACCAGACTGTCTCTCTTTAGCGCCGTGGCCCGACCGGGGCCGGCCGCCGGGGCGACGCGGCAGATTGCAACCGCAGTGCCCGCGCGTCCCACTTGGCGGCCGATGGTACACCGTGGAGTTTTAGTGAGTAGGAGTCTCACATAACCACTCGTCCCCCCGGGCGAGTGTGTACCCATGACGGGTTTCTCCACGTAAAAAAAAAAAAAAAAAAAAAAAAAAAAAAAAAAAACCCGTCAGGTATTCGCCGCCGACCGTGAAGCGGTCGACGTTGCCCGGGACACACCACGCGGAGGTTCGTGACTCGTGCCCCAACCTAACAAAAACCTTCTTTTTTTTTTTTTTGACGTGGAGTGGAAAACCCGTCATGGGTACACACTCGCAAAGGGGGACGAGTGGTTATGTGAGACTCATACTCACTAAAAAACTCCACGGTGCACCGTCCGCCGCCATACTGGGGCGACGCGGGCACTGCGCTGGCATTCAGCCGCGCCGCCCCGGCGGCAAGGCCTGGAAGGGCCGCCCGGTGACGAACTGTCTCCCCGTCCGCCAAACCAGTGCAATGGGAAGACAGGCCCCCCAACCCATCTCCCCTTGGTTCAGCCTGGCAGGAGAAGGAGGAGGATAAACCACCACCTGTCCCCCAACCACCCATCGTTGGGTTTTTTATAGAGGTTTTCTCCTCTGTCTCTGCCATAATGTTTAGCATGTGGCGGGGGTAAGGGGCGAATGAAAGCACCCCCACCCCGCTAGCCCGGCTATGATTTTTTACCGAGGTTTTCTCCTCTGCCGTCCTGTAACGGCAGGAGAAGGAGGCGAATGAACGCACCCCCTCCCCCACCAGTCCGTCGTTGGTTTTTTATAGAGGTTTCCTCCTCTGCCGTCATTGAGCTCCCGTCCGTCCTTGTCAAGTCCGTCTTTGATTTTTTATCGAGGTGCTCATCTTCAACCGTCCGGTTATTTTTTTTTTAAGTGGTTTCCTTCCACTGTCCGTCCTTGATTTTTTATACTGGTGGTTTTCTCCACCTCCGTCCAGTAATTTTTGAAGGTGGTTGTCTTCCACCGTCAAACCTAACCTAACCTAACCCGGTGTCGAAATATACACCAAGCAGCTTAAAAAAAAAAAAAAAAAAAAAGGTTGCTTACAAGCCGACCTATACTTGCGCGGTATGACCCTAAGGCAAAAATAGAACTGCACACGGATGCCTGCAAGGAAGGTTTAGCAGGCATACTGCTTCAGCAGAAAGACAACTGGAGACGAGGGCAAGTTTCATTTCTATGAATTAGAAACCCTAGGACCCTCTCTAAACCGGTTCGGAGCGTACCTAATAGGAATACCGTTCAAAATTCTAACAGATGCAACGCACTTCGGTCAACGTTAATCAAGCGAGATTTGGTACTCCGTATTTCTCGCTGGTGGATTCAATTACAAGAGTATGACTGCACAATGGAGTACCGGCCCGGCACTCAGATGGCACACGCAGACGCACTCTGTAGAAATTATGTAAGTGAACCGCATATTTTAGACGTCTTAGCAGTACAGGGAACCGACCAGGACTGGATATCAACAGTGCAATCAGCGGATGAAGAGGTAAAGAAAATCAAACAAATCCTTTCAGAGTCTTCAGTTGAGCAAACCATAGATATACATAAAAACTATAAACTCATGTAGTGACTCAGTACACTTATTTGTGTGTAATATTGTAAATAAATTTAATTATCAAAATTAATATGGTTACATGTACAAACAGATTTATTTTGTATATAGTCGTTTACTTAATAACAGCGGCCGGCGCGCCGCTGTTGCTAAGACGAGCCCTGCGAGTGTGAGCGAGTTGACACTATACCGGTGTTGTGCACGCGCGACGCGCGTCGCAACAGCCGGGGCATATGGAGATGTCAGTACCGTCCTGGTTCTAACGTTGAGCTATCACATATATCTCGCCGTGCTTATCTAGTAATTTTTCCTTAATTTAAACTATTGTATAATCACTCCTTCTATGTTCTTGTGTAGTTTGTATGTTTGTGTAATTGTTACAATAAACTTTCGTCCTTCTATAGTGTACCGTAAAAAAATGTTTATTTCAATACACCTACATATTTTCATAACTACACCCAAAAACGATAAAGGTTACCTTATCTTAGGGGAAGAAATGAAATAGCTAATTCCTCGAAATGTAAGATGGCAAATCCTAAAAATAAACCACGATGACCTGGGGTACTGGGAATTTGATAAAACGCACTCCACTACAGGTGGAAAACGCGAAGGCAAATTACATCCAATTGAAAAAGTAACTACTCCCTTCCACACCATACACGCGAATTATCTAGGACCATTTATCAAAAGTAAGGAAGGAAACTGCTACTTGTTGGTCATTATAGACGGTGTAGAAGAACTATTGCAAAGGGAGGATCCTCCGACCAGACGGGTGTTATGTCTGGCGGGCAGATGCCCAATGGTTGTAGTCGGGTTCTTGTATATATACTCAACGATTGAGTTAATTTCTATAGCGCAATATAGGATAGTAGGATGCGTCTTATGTGGCTCGATAGATGTCGCTATGTAGATGTCGCCGCAACGGTTTCACCAAATATGTGAGTATAAACGCAGTCAAAACACAAAATGTAGCACATCGGTAAAAGTGGTTAAACATTATTTAAGCTATTTTGCGGTGCCAACACGTGTAATTACAGATAAAGACACGAGCTTCACAAGCAAAATATTTAAGGACTTCATTTTATCATACGGTATAAAGCATATTCAAAATGCAGTCGCTACCTCCAGAGCTAACGAACAGGTCGAAAGATTCAATAGAGCATTATCTACATCCAATCACGGTGAAGATGAAAAATCTTGGGACAGATATATTGCTGAATTAACACCACCAAACGCAATACTGCACAAAAGAGCCCTTCCGGATCGGTATTCGGCTTCAATATTATTAGCAGGACGGAAGGTAAACTAAATGAAAGAGGATTTGAGGCAGACGGCAGGAGAGAAAATAAAGGAACAATCAATGTTACCAACCACATATAGGTGTGTTCCGGTAGCTGCACTTCAGAGCTAGACCTTCCACTAGGCTTAGAGTGCTACCATCATGGCCTACATAATCACTTAAGATCAGGTGAATTTGTGGCCACAATGTTAAATAAACCTACAACGATATAAATAATGACATCTAAAGTAATTAATTTTCGTTTAAGAAGACTGAAAATTTAGTTTAATTACTTCATGACTATGTGAATTAACTTGTTTATGCTCTTGTATAGAAGTGTGCGCTTAAAATGTTGGGGCGAGAGGCAAATGTGATGCGATGTCCAACTAATTACATGGCAAATATTTTTAGTGCTGCGGGTAGTAATATTATTAAGATGGAGTTCGAGTATGTCCCCTTAGTATAATTTTGAGCACAAATAGCTGTCTCACAGTGAATAGTCGAGTGAGTTTGTAAAGCTCTGTAGTTGCGTATCTCTGAGGTAAGCTCTTCTGCACTTTCAAAACGGCTCTTTGTGCTCGTTCGAGTTTAATGATGAATGATTTTGTGGCACTGGAGTGCAATACTGTTAAAAGTTTAATTTAGTATCAGGATCGTTGAGCGCTCTACAGACCAAGCCCGCCAGCCCGCCATTCCACTGACCCACCTTGGCGGGTTTGTTTGTTGCGTTATTAATTGATTTACCATTTTAAGATCATCGATATAAAGTCAAAAATCATAATATTTAGAGCAACATGCTATACGATTGATAAAAATATTAAATAAAATCGGGCCCAATGGGAACCCTGCGGAACACCCGATTTAAGTGGGAATAAAAATGATGAAAACCCATTTACAACTACTACTGAACTACGATTTTTTGAGTATATACTCAAACCAGTTCAGTAGTATAGGGAACAGTAATGCATAAACATAATAATTTGTGTAAAAGTTACTTCACTGAATCAAACGCTTTCGAAAAGTCTGTATAAATAACGTCCACGGGAATACGACCATCCACGGAACTAATCAGATCTCCACAATACAGATGAAGGTTCGTTGACATCGATTTAGATTTTATAAAATCATGTTTGTTTTCAGTAATGATTGGATTGACGTCTGAGAAGATAACAATATTTAAAAGATATTAAAACTGTTTACTAAAACAGACAATATGTGTATAGGTCTATAAATTATCTATAAGGCTTGCTTGGCACTACTAAGGTTGGTTTCCACATCTCAGTGTTTGAGCCAATTATTTCAATTAGTTCATTTTCTTGATTATCTGGTCAGAATGAAATCAGACATACCGACTTCTTCTGATCTGTGTCCTTCCTAATGCCAATTGGCTGACGACACTGTAGCGTCATACGACGTCACTATTTGAGGGACACCGTCGCCACCCCTTACCAACATTATTAAGATCGGATCGCTCGAGTGTGTGTGATGACAATATATTACGTCGCAATACGTTGACCGATCGTCTCGCGGTGGTATGACCGCGCCGCTCTGTGTGTGCATTTTGTATTAAAAACATACCATCTGTTAACGTGGTGAAGAACATTTAGTGAGGTGGAATCCGCTTGTAAGCAGCATTGGGACCTGACCAGGCTGGATTGGGAGAGGAAGCAGTTTCGGAAGTTCAAGGTTAGTGGATGATATTCCTTCCCATATATTCAATTGAATGTAACAATTGAAATAGTTGTCTGTCGTCCATTGATCACTGAGCTATATTAGCGAAGGCCGCACCAGACTAGGAGGCAGACAACTTTATTTAAAACCGCCGCTCCTTGTGGTATGTGAGGGAATACAAGGGAATACCGCATAATTAACACTCAGGTTTTTTTAAAGGTACCAAACAAGCTTACGGCTTGACTGATGGTAAGCGGCTATGGAGACATATTATTCAAAGATATCACTAGCACGTTGCCGACCTTGAACCCCCAATCCCTTACAGCTCTGGAAAGCATGCTCATGCTCTTCGCAAGATCACACCATTAGGTTATTTGGCTAAGATCTTCTGTAGAGAGGAAGTTCCCACCAGTCGGACTTCCCCAAAGAGTATAATGTATAATTTAAACAAAGTATTTTAAAAATGGTCAAATGAAAACACACAGTTTGGCCTGGGGCTACTCATTTGTCTATTTGAACTGACTACACTGTTAGCCTTAAGGGCCCTGGGACGATTAAGGGCTTTCGCAACATCAACGGGCTTGGGAGGATTCATTAATAACGAATTACCCATAGAAATAAACTCCAAAACGATTCGTTACCTCGAACAAAACTGTGTCGCAATAAAAATAATTTAAGTTAAATATTCACGAGACTACATTTAAAACATTCAACAGATAAAGATTCTGCACATGTTTTTGAAAATAACGATGGAACTGGATTAGTTCAAGCAGAACCCCTTAGAAGTATCTATTACACTAGGAACAACCCATAAGAATAACTCCCTATGATAAGTAGATAATGTTACGCAGTCAAAGCCACCGGTAAAAGTGAGTAATCAATAAAAATACTTACCTCAGATAACATCGTAGAAACCTTCATGGTTCGCTTTTCTATTTGTTTTGTATTCTGATTCTGTAAGTTTATCGAAGCCACGATGATTTCCTACGAAACGTTCAGTAAAAGTCTTTTGTGATTTCGAGATTATTGTTATTTTGTATATTATATCTACACGTCTATCTATGTTTACCCTTAGTTTGTATTAATTACAAATCCGGTGTAAAACGACTCTCCACGATCACCTGTTTGTTTTTCATCAAAAGATGATTTTGAAACATGTCACTTTTTATTTTATCTATCAAGACACACAGTAGTGTGTTCGGCAAGTTCGAAACGGGCGACACCGATCAGGGTGTATATATTTTACACGAACTATTGGGAGCTACTTTCGACCCCTGGAGATTACCTGGAACAAACAGTCAAACAAATAATTTATAAATTGTTTTTTTTTCATAGTGGTACCCTTTATACTTTCATATGCATTTAGTAAAAAGCTGTTATTTTGACATTACAACAGACACTCCAATTTTACTTGTTGTTTGCGCGATAATGAGTGGACTGTATGGATTTATTAAAATTACAGATTAAAGATTTTTATGTACCTACGAATGCTAAGTGAATATCATATGTGAACCGATGCGATAATGGGGAACAAATATAGGTAGGATAGGAAAAAAGGTACTCACGATTTTGAGTCACAAACTGCCCGAAGATGGATCCTTTCTTCCAAATTACAAGGGTTTTGATATGTGCACGTGGTCAGGCTCAACGGCACGATTTTGTCGGAGCGATACGATTCGTTTTATGCTAAATCAACGAAGACACTGGCGCGTACGACGACAGGTACAAGCCAACGGTAGGAAAATAGACGGAGCGGGGGGGGGGGGTGGATTTAAGGGATGGGACATTATAACATCGATTCACAATACGATAAAGAGGCGCAAACATTCCCCCCAGCTAGAAGGAACCCGTTCCTTCTAAACAAACGAAACTAATCTAAAGGGAAAAATTCAAACCGAAACGAAACAAAGTTAACTTTATAACAAAATGATACTAAATACTAAACTTAAAATGTACTATAATATCTCTAAACTACTATTACGCCACTATTGGTTTGGCAAGGGACAGAGGCGTATAACAGGCCGCAGATATGAACCTGTAGCCGTCCTAACTCTCACAATACGCGTGACTCCATTTGAGCCAGGAAATACCTCCTCAACAATGCCCATCGGCCAATGCAGAGGAGGTGCATTGTCATTAACAAGAATCACCACTGTGCCCACAGCAACCGGTTCGCTAGGGGTATTCCACTTCTGTCTCGACTGCAGAGTGTGTAAATATTCCATTCTCCAACGCTTCCAAAACGACTGTACTAGTTTATCTAAAAGATCTATTCGCGACAGAAGATGTAGCCTATCCTCCGTAATTTCCTTACAGGGAAAATACTTTAAAGGCGTGGTATTCAAAAAATGTGCTGGAGTAAGGGCGAGGGGTTCAGATGGGTCACTCGACAGGGTGCGGCATAAGGGCCGAGAATTCATCACGGCTTCGATTTGAATGAGAACTGTAGACAGTTCTTCGAAGATAGAATTTGTTCACCGATAACGCGATACAAATGAGTTTTCAAACTTTTTATATTAGCCTCCCAGTTGCCTCCGAAATGACTAGCAGCTGGAGTATTTAATACCCACGTTATACGGTTTTCAGCTAATACTTGGGCGAACTCTGTATTGAAATATTTAGAACGCAAAAACGAATGCAATTCGGAAAGCGAACGTTTAGCTCCAATATAGTTAGTTCCGTTATCTGAATATACGCGACCTATAGGACCCCGTCGGGATATAAAACGCTTAAAAGCTGACAAAAAACTCGAGGTGCTTAAATCGCCAGACAACTCAATATGTACGGCCCTAGTGGTCATACAAACGAACAAGCAAACGTACGCCTTCACAGACCTAATACCGCGACCTCGTGATATTGTGACCTTGAAAGGTCCCGCGTTGTCGGTGCCAGTATGAATGAAAGGTTTCACGACTTGAACGACACGGCACGAACGATGATCTGCCATCTCAGGGTAGATTGGCTTAGGCCGTAAACGAAAGCATGGAACACATTTATGTACTCTACTACGAATTATATTGCGTGCAGAAAATATCCAATAGTTTTGGCGCAAAATCGACGTTAATAAGTCAGGGCCAGCATGACAATTAATTTTATGATGATAGTCAATCAAAAGATTTAATATATAACCTGTACGCGGTAGAACGATAGGATGTTTGTGATTGTAATCTAATTCCGCGTATGACAGACGACCACCTACCCTGATCAATCCATTATCCAAAAATGGCTTTAGACACTGAAATTTACGACTACAGGGTCTACCTACTTGTAAGTTTGCAATTTCAGTGGCGAAGCACGAAGTCTGAAGTTGACGCAATACCATCAACTCAGCGTAATCAAGATCAGATGCGGCTACGTAGTCCCTTCGAGGTAATAATTTCAAAAAACGACATATATAAACTACGCAACGCAAGTATTTCGACCAAGACGACAAACGACTAGCTAACGATATTAAAATCGGTTCACTAGACGACGAAACGTGAAAGGTGTGCTTCTTCTCTTCGGGTGGATCAGCTACCGTGGAAGGAATAAACTTCGAAACTGGCCACTGATCTGGATTCGATTTAACCCAGGACGGACCACTGAACCACAGCGGGTGATTAAGCAGTTGTGCAGGTGTAAGACCGCGCGACAAACAATCAGCTGGGTTATCGACCCCCGATACGTGATAAAACTTATCCGATGACAAATCCGACTGTATCTTAGCCACTCGGTTGGACACGAACGTGTCCCAACGGTGGGGCGACGAATGAACCCAACAAAGTGATACAGTCGAATCTGAAAAGGCGTAAATATTATTCATGTTACAACGACTACCACAGGTGTTAACTATTTTACGAATGAGTTTAGCCAGTACTAGACAAGCACAAAGTTCCAATCTAGCGAGCGATACAACTTTGCGAGGCGAAACCTTTGACTTTGCGCTTACCAAGAATATGAAATTGCTTCCGTCGACACAAACATGAAAATATACGACTCCCCCGTAAGCCTTCTCACTCGCATCGGCGAATCCAATAATAGTCACGACGGCATCCGGTGTAATGCCCACGTGACGAGGTATTTTGACTCGCGAAAGCAAGGGAAGCTCCTCTTTAAAACGAGTCCATAGTTGAACAATGCGAGGAGGGGGCGGATCGTCCCAATTACAATTACACAGCCATAAATATTTGATAAGAAGTTTAGCATATAATACAACAGGTGCTACGAAGCCCATTAGATCCCAAATTCTAGCAACACACGATAAAATGCCTCGTTTAGTACAAATCTCGGCGGGCTTGTTTATACTGAGACCAAACAAATCTGTGGTGGGAGACCAACATAGACCTAAAATTTTATGCCGGTCTGACTCGTTGAATTCCAAAACTGATGACAAACGATGCGACGGGGGAATTGAATCGATCACTGCCTGCGAGTTAGTATTCCACTTTACAATATCAAACTGGCCAGACTTCATGAGCGCGATCACTTCTGCCGTGATAGCTACGGCGTCAGCTTCGTTATGGACTGAATAAGCCAGGTCATCCATGTAAAGTCCAGTGTTAATAATATTTTTCGCAGTAGGATATGCTTCACCCTCATCTTCGACAAGTTGTTTAATAGTTCTGAGAGCGTGGAAGGGACTCGACTTCAGTCCGAAACAAACACGATTAAATTCATAAGTTTTAAGCGGTTCGTCCGACGAAAAACGATACAGTATGCGTTGGAATCGACGATCGCTTTCGCGAATTCCCATGCACAAAAACATTTGCCGAATATCGGCCGAAAGAGCGATTGCGAAAAGACGAAAATTAATGATAACGTCGAATAAATCCCTTTGATGATTTTGACCTCTATATAGAATATCATTAAGGGAAACCGATGAACTAGTTTTAGCGCTAGCGTCGAGTACAATGCGTAATTTAGTTGTAACTTTTTCCTCCCTAATGACTCCATGATGAGGTATGATATAGCTAGGTAAATCTCGAGTAGTGTCCGTTTCTTGAGGCGCGAGCGATAAATAACCCTTTTCCAGATATTTTCGAATTACTGCATCGTAGGCGAGTTTTAAGTCAGGCGAAGCTAGCATCTTACGCTCTAAGCATAAGAAGCGTCTTTCCGCCACTCGACGCGAGTCTCCCAATGAGAACACATCACCTTTAAATGGCAGCGCGACAACATATCGACCGTCCTTGTCGCGCGTAGTAGTTCGTGAATACAAATTTTCGCAGTCCTCGTCATCCGAACTGATTGACGGCGGCATGTTGACTTCCTCTAGTTCCCAGAACCTGCGTACCGCAGATTCCAAAGGATCTTCGACACAGCAACACGAAATTGACGAACTCCTATAATCCAAACGAGCGGGCACCGAACCGACAACAACATAACCCAAGACGGTTTCCAAAGCAACAGGTGCGATATGAGTAGGGTGACCATACACTTTGCGAGATAATAAAAGGTGCGGGAATAATGATGCTCCGATAAGCATGTCAACTTCACCTGGCACATCGAAAGTATTGTCAGCCAGTGGCAATGTTTTGAAATTCAACATAACCGAATTGTCCACCGCGGTGGTGGGTAAACATTCCGTTATTTTATCGACAATCAGTGTCTCTATATTGAAGTCAATATTACGATCAAAACGAGAATAGAATTTTAAATTAGTCGATCCTTGTATAATTTTAGTTGAACCCCCAATTCCCTTTACGGTATAACTATTTAATTTAGTAAAATCATTCAAGCCCAAACGTTGATAACAAGCACGAGTTAGAAAATTACTCTGGGAAGCACTGTCTAACAAAATCCGAACATTATGGTTCCTCCCATGATTATCAATAACGACAACGATAGCGGTACCCAACAACACGGTCGATGTCGTTGTCGTGGTCGCGGTCGTGGTCGCGGCACTCGCTCGCATTCCACAAACTGACGAATTATGTTTTCTCGAGTTCGATTCACTACTAGATAAATTACACAATGTTATCTCGGTACGTGGAGAGGTTGAGTTCCCACTCTGATTATTTACTTGACTATGATGATTCTCAACCGCGCGCCTAGGCTGATTCGATCCTACTTCATTTTTATCGGAGGTTGTAGGTTCAAAATGCAACATAGAATGATGTCTTATTACATTTATGACAACTATATTTTGACTTGCAATCGGTAGAATGATGATTGTTATTGAAACAATTTAAACAAAGATTTTTTGATTTTATGAACCGAAAACGTTCAACCGGTGACAATTTTTGAAATTCGGGACAACTATACAAATGATCATGATGCGAGTTACACAGTGAACATTTATCTCTATGTTGGGACGACGACGATGAAGTATTCACATAAACATGTGTAGGTTTACTCTTATTAATAGTTGCGTTCGATTTGTTCGACAACTTACGATTGTCAGGTTGCGTCCTATATAATATTTTAATGTTGTCACGTACAAATGTGACCAAATTGTCGAACGACGGAATCGCTTGCGTGCGGTTATCTAACTCAAACGCACGAATAGTGTCTGGATCTAACTTTTTTAAGGCCATGTAAAGAAAAATGTAATCGGTTAGGTCCTTTATATCCAGATTTTTAAGCGCAGCAAACGATGAAGAAAATTTGTCCAAAAATAATTCTAAATTAGCGGCTGTGGCCGAACTTACAGGTTTTAAATCGAATATTTGGTCTAAGTACGACGAGGCTAGCATACGTTTGTCTTCGTACTTATTTACGAGCGATTGGTAAATGAGCTGATAGTTATCGGCACTTGGCGTAATGCCGGCAAAAACGGCCTGTGCCTTACCAGTCAATTTTCCTAGTAAGTAATATAACTTCTCAGCTGACGATAACGATAAATTAAGGTGTACTGTGTTGTTAAAACTAGTGTAAAATAAGGGCCATGACTTTAAGTCCCCATTTAACTCTGGTAATTCGATAGGTGGCAACCCTGTCCTATTACTAGTGCTATGTACATATGTGGCTGCTGGCGCCAATTGCCTACTAACACGCTTGATTTGGCCATACATGTCTTCGAACGATGAAAGTTGCTGATAGTTAATTACGTATTTCGGGTTTTCTTTCAATTCCAAGATGTTAATTTCATCGAGAACTTTTTCGAAATCTAAACGCAAACTATCTACGGTCTCAATTTCATTTAAAAACAATTCTTTAAATGAATCAAATTCAATTTTAGCCCCATGGCTAGAAATAGTTTGAACACGAGCGAATAATCTTTCCTTTTTAGCATGTAAAAGTTGTAATTTTTGTTCAACCGACATTGTGAATTATGTTGGTATACCAAAAAAATTAAGGTAAGTATTTACTTATTACAAACCGGTTCTATGACACGATACGTATATACAGACCTGCTAACTTACGAAATAATACACACAAACGATAATTATTATATGGAAATAATATAAATTGAGTCTTCCTATTGAACCACTCGGCCCGTACACATAGCAAACAAACGAACGACGATTATTAATCTACCTACCTACAATCGAAATATGAGCGCTGGAGAACGTAATATGCGATATTTCCTAGTTATACGAAATGAAACGATACGACACTAGATAACAACTAGAAAATACAATTAATTACGTATCTGTTACCCACCAACCAAATAGCGGATAACTCGAAATCATATGAACGAAAATTTTACAAACGGTAACCAAACTATATCGATCTTTTCAAACCATCAAACATGGTCTAATCCGGTGCGAAGTACCAATAATTATAGTGTTTGCGCGATAATGAGTGGACTTTATGGATTTATTAAAATTACAGATTAAAGATTTTTATGTACCTACGAATGCTAAGTGAATATCATATGTGAACCGATGCGATAATGGGGAACAAATATAGGTAGGATAGGAAAAAAGGTACTCACGATTTTGAGTCACAAACTGCCCGAAGATGGATCCTTTCTTCCAAATTACAAGGGTTTTGATATGTGCACGTGGTCAGGCTCAACGGCACGATTTTGTCGGAGCGATACGATTCGTTTTATGCTAAATCAACGAAGACACTGGCGCGTACGACGACAGGTACAAGCCAACGGTAGGAAAATAGATGGAGCGGGGTGGGGGGTGGATTTAAGGGATGGGACATTATAACATCGATTCGATAATCCGATTCCGTATGTAAGAGAGACCAAATATCTAGGGGTAACCCTAGATAGTAGGCTCTCCTTTAGACCCCACATCCGTAAGGTTAGGAACAGGGCCGCGTGGGTCCTGGGCCGGTTGCATCCTCTGTTGTGTTCGGTGAGTAAAATGTCCACGCGACATAAGCTCACGCTCTACAAGACGTGTATTCGACCAATTTTGACATACAGTTGCGCCGTGTTCGCACATATGTCCGAGTCGAGTTTCAAACGGTTACAATCGATACAGAATAGGTTCCTCTATCGTCTCACCGGGGCCCCGTGGTATGTTCGAAGCGTAGATCTCCATAGAGATATGGAGCTTCCTTCGATACATGCCTACGTTAAACAGCTCTCCCGTTCGTATTTCGACACCGCGTCGAACCACGCGAATCCGTTAATAAAAACAGCCGCCACTTATGTTCCGGCACCCACGGACATCCGGTGCAAACGCCGGCCGCGCAATATTTTTATTGATCCCGACGATCACATCGAAAATTCGAATAAATATTACACATCCGTCTCTCCAAACAGAGCGTGCCAGCGCCCACGCCCGCGTAACCACCGTTCTCTCCGCAGAGGGCGGGCGGTCAATTTCGCTCCAGCACACCCGTCACGTCCACCCTCTCTAGCGGTAACCCAAGCCTAGGTCCGTTCCTCGGTGTGAAACCCTTGGGTCAGGCAACCGCCCGCGCGATACAAGTGACACTGTACGTGCATCACTTAGCTACCTACATACAACACTACACACGTATGAACATACACACGTGCACACCACACAGGTACATAGGTTCTGTGAGGGACCTTTTTTTTTTTTTTACGCTAGTTAGTTAGCGCTAGTTAGTGTAGAAACATTCCGATTACTGAATACACATACGCACGGTTCCTTCCTTCCTCCCAGGAGAAAGGGAACGTGCCTATGTGTATATTTAGTTAGCTCGAATCGTAGGTGTAGGGATTCGAATAGATCGCGACCTATTTGCGAACGCGACGACCGCCCGAGCCGAGGTCCGGCCACTTTGGCACCCTCGTGCGAGTCGTTCACAAAACTTTCGCGGCAGAGTGCCCTCTGCGCTCGCCCCCAAGTCCGGTGAAGCTGTAAAAGCCCAGCGGCTTTAGGGCCCCTAAGGCTAACAGTGTAGTCAGTTCAAAAAAAAAAAAAAAAAAAAAAAAAAAAAAAAAAAAAAAAAAAAAAAAAAAACATCGATTCACAATACGATAAAGAGGCGCAAACACTTGTATTACAAGATTTATTGTACCTACAATTTTATTAGCGGACCTGAATCTAGACTCAAATTATGTAAGTATTATGTTAATTGTTCTATATCAATTCTACCTGTTTCTTGCAACGCAAAACTGAGTTAATAACGTCTTTGACAGATTAAAATTTAATTTTATCATGTCATTAAACTAGTCTTGTTAAATGAATGTTCTTGCAATGCAGTTATGTGTTTAATGGAGGATTAAAGTTATAATGGAAGTTTCTTGCAACCGACTGTCACTCATCAAAATCCTAGACCACTTCTAGGTGACAAAACTAGAAATATTATGGCATCAAGGTAGATCATTTACTTCTACCATGTACCAAGTATCCAAGAGAAAAAAATCAATAATCTTTAAAAAATACAATTTTAATCGAATAAACATTTTATTGTAATTACATTAATGTTTTTTCAGTATATTACAAGCTAAAATGACACACTTCATGATCAACAATAGGTATTTCAAGTTCAATCACCAGAAAGGGTTCTTGCCCGGTATTTCTGGATGCTTGGAACATAACACTTGTTACGTAGCTACCGTAAGAAAAATTATTAGTTATTACATTGTGACAACATTGAAACATCATTTGTTCTTGTTGTCAATTCGAGTTTAATATGGGGTTGGCGGCCTTGCCGGGCTGTAATTGGCTCCCGCGCACGCGTCCACTCCACCGCGCCGCTCCTCGATTGGTGGAAGACCGTTGAAAAAGAACAATTAAAAACATACAAAATAACACTTTAGATTCATGTCCGGCGGCTTGACGAGCTCCGACCCTTTTATAATAAAATTACAGTCCTCTAATCATTGTGTAGTGAAAATCTCTTGTGGACAGTTTACGATTGTGACAATAAAAAACCCTATGGACAATTTCCCGTATCGAGGTTCCTAGTCGGATCCGACACCTCATCAGGCGGTGGAACGCGCTTCAACGACATCAGCGTGAGGCCATCATCGTCAAGTGTAGGTACGTCGCCACATATTCCTCGATACAACACTTTACCAGCGGAAAGACTCAAAGACGCCAGTACACATGAAAGGCATATAACAGTCTGCTGGATAGACCTTGAGAACGCATTTGGTTCAGTTCAGCATGAACTGTTGATATTCGCCTTGAAGTGGTATAACTTTCCCACAGTAGTTATTGACGTAATAACTTCATATTTTTCACAATTAAAGTTTACCATATCAGCAAACAAGGTCTAACGGAGTCGAATACAGATGGGATAGGGCCTCAAGAAAGTGTGGTGACCCGAGATCATTTTTCCGCTGAGGGCGAAATGAGGGCGTGCTCGGATAGATAGTCAGCGGATCTGTCGTCTGGAGCTGAGGCAGGCACGGTGAGGACAGGTAGAGTGAGTATGCTCCCGTCTTTTAAAAAAAGAGCCGGCATAGCAATGGACATGGCGAGCATCAGAGCGAACGACTTCTTCCAGTCTGAGAACTGTGCTCTAGAAAACTCGGGAAAGCTAAAGAGAGAAATTAAGGAGCAGGCTCTCGAGTGCCTAGAAGGGCTTTACCTTACAACGCTGGAGCTCGGGGATTCCCGAGCTCGGCATAAACACCAAGAGGAGAGGGCTCGAGCCGAGGGCGCGCGAGATTTGGCGCATGCGGAGAGAGCCCACTCCAAACAACTTGCCGCCTTGGTGTTGAGCAACGAGCGGGCAATGACCACTATAATTAAACAAATAGATCACCTCACGCGGGAGGTAGAGTCGATGCGTTCGTGGCTCGACTACGAGGTGGTGGAGACACTCCAGACGGTGAAGCACCTGCGTGAGGGAATAGAGGACCTGCGGAAACGCCAATCACCCAAATTGCCGGACCACTGCCGGTTGGAGAAGAATGAACTGGAGCAGATTGTGGACGGCACAAAACGACTGCAGGGTACGGTTTCCAGGCTGGAGGAGGAGTTTCTTCGACTCCCAGAAGTCATAACAGCCAATACCTGCAACGCGCCGCATCAACCATTGTTGCAATTGCAATCGGAAGCAGCTCCAGACTACAGCAACGAACTAAGAGAGATTCGAGACAAGATCAATGGTTTGAAAGAGGAAATAGGGAAACAGACAGTGGGAGATCCAGTCTGTAGTACTGCACCGGGGGTCAGAGAACTTTTGGGCCCTGTAACTGCAAAGTTGGATACGGTGTTAGTAGAGATTCGGGATTTGGGGGTCCCTATGGGACCATCGTTAAAGTCAATGTCATCTTTGGCAGCAGAAATAGGAAATGCTGAAGGCGCCCGGAGCACGTCCTCGCTGCCATCCCGGACTCAGGAGGCGAAACAGGCTCCCCTTAGGGTGCGCGCCCAGGATCCAGGGCAATCATATGCCCAGATATCTGCTCTTCCAAAAAGAGCACTGCCAGCTGCGACCGTGATAATATCATCAAAAGACCCACGCGCTACTAGCGAAACAGTACTCAAGACTATCCAGCGGGTAACCAGTAAAACAGTCACAGGGGTGCGGGTCGACGAGGTGAGGAGGATAAATAATCAGCGGGTGGTCTTGCGTTGTCACGGTGTTGAGGACGCCAAATTAATGGCCGGGCAGTTACGAACTGATGCAACGGACCTCACTGTGTCGACTCCCCAGAACAAAAATCCATTGGTGGAAATCAGAGGGGTACTGGCGGAATATACAGATCAGTATATAGTGGACGGGCTTAAAGCCAAGAACAGAGAGTTCTTTGCAGATATAGATAAAGCCGAGGCGAACATTATGGTTCGCTATCGAAAGAGGGCGCGCAATCCTTTGGAGTGCCACCCAGTTATTGAGGTAGGGCTCAAGTTGAGGTAGGGCCCAAGTTGTGGCAACGACTTATGGACACGGGCAGGGTACATATTGGTATTATGTACCGCCCAGTGCTTGATCAGTCCCCCCTGTCGAGATGTTCACTTTGCTTGGGGTATGGGCATGGTAGACGGATGTGCCCCGAAAAGGAGGAGTCACGTGCGTATTGCACCTCCAAGCATCACAGGGGGGAATGCGAAAGAAGGTCTAGTCATCAAGCACCAAAATGCGTCAATTGCCACAGGGCAAAACGACCTCAGGCAGAGTTAGACCACTCTGCATTTGACCGGGAGTGCCCGGAAATGCAAAGATGGGACTCCATTGCCAGGTCAAGGGTGGCATATTGCTAAGGGCACCTCATCGAATAACATTTCGGTTGCTACTGAGCGGGTTACGGAGTCGTCCCGGATAGCGGTAGTGCAGGCCAATCTGCAGAGGTCTAAATTGGCCCTGGCAGAGCTACAGTGCTGGGCATCTCGTGCGGGTGCTGCTGTCGCCCTGGTCCAAGAGCCCTATACGGGCACGACCGGGCGAGTGAAGCAGATCCCGAACACGAGAGTGATCCAGAACACGGGCGGAGCCGGGCCCGTAAAGGCAGCAGTTGTAGTGTTTGGGGATAAGGTTAGGGTAACCGTTAATCCCCAACTTGTAGACGACAACATAGCTGCCGTGACCCTGCAAGCGGGTAACCTATCGCTAGGGGTGGTCTCCGTCTACTTCGAGCCAAACGAGTACATTGGAAAACTCGAGGGAATCTGTGCCAAGTTGGGAGTGCAGAACCTGGTAGTCGGAGGCGACGTGAATGCTAAAAGCGTGTGTTGGGGGTGTCGTACCTTCGACCATCGGGGGGAGGCTTACTGCTTTTTTCTAGAAACGGCGGGGCTGGAGATACCTAATGTGGGTGAGAAGCCCACCTTTCAGGTCGTCAGTTGGGGCAGCTTGTGCACAAGCATAGTGGACGTTACAGTCTGCAGCCCCACCCTTCTTGGCAAGATCAATGATTGGAAAGTTGACGAGAACTGAATAACTTCCGACCACAATGCAATCACCTTCTCGATCCAGGTGGATGGGAAGCTTCAAAGCTTTAAACCGTCCACAAACCGGATCTACAATACTAAGAAGGTGGACTGGTCGGAGTTTTCGTCAAATCTACAGGAGAGACTGTCCAAGAGGGGCCTGACGGCCGGAAGGGTGCAGGGTGTAGCCGACATTGGGGATCTGGAGTCAGCCGTGTCCGAATACCTCTCCTGCATCAAGGACACCTGTGATCAGGTGATCCCGAAGGTAGGTGGAGTGAAAAGGGTGGCTCGCCCCCCCTGGTGGACGGGGGACTTGGATGCCCCCAAAACGGGAGGTTGCGCGGAGGAAGAGGAGGATCCGTTGTGGCGGCCCTCGCCGGAGGCCTTACGTTGTCGCCGACTATCTTGATGCCCTTGAGGATTTCAAGAGAGAGGTAGCGAGCGCTCAAACCAGGAGTTGGAAGGAGTTTTGTACGACGCAGGAGCACGAGAGCATGTGGGACGGCGTCTACAGAGTCTTGCGGAGGACTGAGCGGAGGCGGGAGGAGGTCCTTTTGGCAGGCCTTTGCGGAGCCATTTTAAACCCGCAGGGGTCTGCCAACCTGCTCGCCAGTACGCTGTTCCCAGCGGATGATGTGGGCGCTGATACCGAAGCCCAGAGGGCCATTAGGACAGCGACTGAGGGGCGCCTCCCCGGCTGGCCACGGGGACTGTCGGCCGCAGACCCACCTTTTACCCAGGAGGAAATAGAGCGGGTGTGTAAAGAGATTCATCCGCGAAAAGCTCCTGGGGGGGATGGTTTCACTGCTGACATATGTACACTTGCGGTCTTTTGGGGAGGGGGTGGCGCTTTTTCAGGCACTGGTTAATAAGTGCCTGGAATTGGGCCATTTCCCTCATCCCTGGAAGACTGCAACGGTGTGCATACTCCGGAAGCCAGCTAGGGAGGATTACACATCGCCAAAATCCTACCATCCTATTGGCCTCTTGCCGGTGTTGGGCAAGCTTCTGGAAAAGCTCTTGGTTCGACGTTTATGCTGGCACTTGTTACCCAAACTCAGCGTGCGGCAGTATGGGTGCATGCCACAACGCAGCACGGAAGATGCTCTCTATGATCTGTTGGCGTACGTACGATCGAAGGTAGAGGGGAAGGAGATCGTCGTCTTGGTGTCACTGGACATAGAGGGCGCGTTCGATAACGCGTGGTGGCCAGCGCTGAAGTCCCAGCTCGTGGCCAAAGGGTGCCCTAGAAATTTGTACAGCGTGGTTCTGTCGTATCTCGAGGATCGACGTATAGAGCTAAGTTATGCCGGTTGTCAGGTGAGTCGGGAGTCTTCGAAGGGTTGCGTCCAGGGATTTATCGCTGGGCCAACCTTTTGGAACTTGATACTCGATTCCCTGTTGGTGAAGCTTCAGGTCGCGGGGGTGTACTGTCAGGCCTTTGCAGACGATGTCGTCCTGGTTTTCTCTGGGAGTGAGGTCGGGCCCATGCAAGAATTTGCATGTCGGACCCTGCAGACCGTGATGGACTGGGGCGTCGAAAATAAGCTCTCCTTTGCCCCGCATAAGACCAAAACGATGGTGCTTACAAGGAAGCTTAAGTTCGACGCCCCGGTCCTGTTCATGGGAGGAGTCCGGGTACCTTTGGAGAAGGAGTTCCGCCTGCTGGGCCTGAATTTGGATAATTAGCACACTTTCGAGGCGCACGCCGCTGTTGCCTGTAAGAAGGCCGCTGACATCTATAAACAGCTGGCGTGTGCAGCGAGGGTGAGCTGGAGCCTGAACTCAGAGATTATCAGGACGATTTATAGCGCTGTAGTAGAACCGATAGTTCTGTATGCCGCTAATGTGTGGGGCCCCTCTACAGGGAAGATCTCGATTAGGAATAGACTAAACTCCCTGCAGAGGGGTTTCGCAATTAAGATCTGTAGGGCTTATCGTACGGTTTCTTTAACAACAGCATTGGTTCTGGCAGACTTGCTTCCGCTTGACCTCGGCGCCAAAGAGGTATACAGGCTGTACTGTGCAAAGAAAGGAGTAGGTCTGGACGAGATCGTGGTCGACCGTGTGTTGGAGCGGCCGGTAAAATTCGCCGACTATCCGCACCCAGTGTATTGTGTTGGCGAACCGTACGAGAGCTTGGAAGTCCTTCCTGTGTCCGGCGGCTCCGGGATCTTCACCGACGGCAGTAAGATCGACGGTGGAGTGGGAGCTGCTGTGACTTGGTTCAAAGAAGGACGTGAAACCGTCTTTCAGGCCGAGCTTTATGCGTTGCATAGGGCGGTACAGATGGTGCATAAGGCTGGTGACGGGGAGGTCAGTATTTTCAGTGACTCTAAGTCGTCGCTGGAGATGCTGGCCAATCCAGTCCCGCCTCACCGTCTGGCTCTTGCAGCGCAGACAGCGATTCGAGCTATTAGAGCGGAGGGGCGTGCGGTGCACTTGTACTGGGTGCGTGCTCACGTTGGTACGGTTGGAAACGAACGTACCGACGTGTTGGCGAAGAGGGCCACCCACAAGAAGACCGTGGCCGACTATGATCGGTATCCGGTGTCATACGCGAAGAATGTCATACGAGAGGAGACTGTCCTTAAGTGGCAGGCGCGCTACGAGTCCTCTGACACGGGTGAAGGTGGCAGATGCTCACCGGGTGTTGAGGAAGACCAATCTATTACCCGCCCATGTCCAAGCTTTCACAGGCCATGGAGGATTTGCGGCGTACCTGTACCGCTTCAAGATCAAGGGCAGTCCTGCGTGTGAATGCGCCCCGGATATTGCCGAAACAATCTACCACCTGATTATAGATTGTCCAAGATTCGGCTCGTCCAGATTCGACCTCGAGTCCAGGTTTGGCCATAAGATTGATAAGGTCACATTGCACACTTTGGTGGCGGACGACCAGATAAGGGGGCACTTCTTAGAATTTATTGAAAAAATAGTTAAAGTCGCCAACAGGAGAAATAAATAAAACCAGATTTATTCTTCTTTGCTTAGTTTAATTTGCCGATTTTTGATTTTCATGTATTCTTTGTATGTCGTGTTATGATGATATGTGTGGAAATTGTGTCTATTGATGGAGATCTTATTATAATAATTATTATTACTACTATTTACATTATACCATTTAAAATTTTACTTTACAAATTTGGGTTAAGTTATTATTGTAATACAAAATTTTACTTTATTTAAATTTATATTTGACATTATTGTATTATTAGAATTATTGTAAGAATTTTGTAACTAGTTATAAGAAATTTTTTAAATAAATAAATAAAGAAGGGATGCATAGGGGTAGGGAAATTGCTGTCAAAGTCGGAGGAAAGTGTGTGGGGAAAAAATATTGTAACAAATTATTATATAGCACCATCGTTCTCTGATTTGTGTTAGAGGCTTTTAGGGGGGGTGGGGGTTTATTACCCCACCAATAAAAAAAACAAGGAACACACAAAACCCCTACAATACAATGTGGAACTGTTCCAAGGCTGTTGTTTGTCACCAATAGCATTTAATATAGTTTGTAAGGTTACTCAAAACATTTCTTATAAAAACATCACAACTTCCGTTTATTGAAACTATGTATAGATGGCATGACTAACTTCCGATTCAAAAAAGTCATAACATCATCCGTTTAAAACTATGTATAGATGGCGTGACTAACTTCCGTTTTGCAGAATGAACTTGTAGAAGACTTATTGCAAAGTGAAGATCCTCCGACCAGACGGGTGTTATATCTGGCGGGCAGCTGCCCAACGGTTGTAGTCGGGTTCTTGTATATACACTCAATCGAAGAGTTAGTTTCTATAGTGCGATGTAGGATGCGTCGTATGTGGCTCGATAGATGTCGCTATGTAGATGTCGCTACATCACTCCCCTCCGAGACCGTAGGTCGATAGCAGGTTGAGTCGTCCATACATCATCTAGTGATGCTTGCCGGGCCAGTGTAATGTTCCAGTGAGTCGGAACCAGATGGCGCATAGTTCACGGTGAGTCGGAACTGTCTGCGGTGATGCCCCAGTGAGTCGGGGTGTTGCAGTGCTGCGTAGTGACTGGCTGCTGCGTCGACCAGGAGAGAAGTGCGTCTCTGCTTGCTGACCGGCCGAAGTGCAGTGTGCTGTGCCAAGGTCGCTGAGAAGGCTGTGGGTGATGACCAGGAATGCGCGTCCGCCGCATGCTGGTGGTCAGGATACCCGAAGTAGCCGTGGATGCTGGCTGGCTGTATGACTCGCTGCTCGAAATCTTGTGGAAGTGATGATGACGTCACGATGTAGCTGTGCGAAGAAGGTTGCGCTGACGTTCATGCTCGGGGTCACCAATGTAGAAGACTTATTGCAAAGTGAGGATCCTCCGACCAGACGGGTGTTATGTCTAGCGGGCAGCTGCCCAACGGTTGTAGTCGGGTTCTTGTATATACACTCAATCGAAGAGTTAATTTCTATAGTGCGATGTAGGATGCGTCGTATGTGGCTCGATAGATGTCACTACAAACTTAGTCCGGAAACGCACTGTTAAACGGATGTTGGTGGTATTGAAATATTAAGGGAAAAAAGTATAAAAGCAAAAACAGGAACAGTGTAGAGGCAGTATATTTTTGAAAGTGAAAAGTGAAGGTAGTGCGTGGACGATACTCTGTAGTGGTTTACTGTGTTTTTAGTTACAAGTTATAATTAGGCACTTTTGAATGAAGTGGATGAGTTCTGTACATGGACTGATGGAATGAAGGCAAAACCAAGTAAATGCCATTGTCTGTGTCTGGGTAGACGGGACAGTAAATATACCTCATACGATCCAGGACTCTTAATAGGTGGGCAATGTGTTACCACAGTTGTTGAAACAGTGCCTTTCAAATTTCTTGGAAGAAGGATAGATTACAAGGAACGTACACCACCCTTGGATGCAGTTGTCGATCTTTTCCTTAGTAACCCCAATAAGATATGGATATACGATAACTATCTTACATCTCGTCTGACTTGGCCTTTCCTGGTATATGACTTTGGTAAAACTCTCCTGACAAAGATAGATGCAAATGTCATAAAGATGTTGAGGTTATGGCTTGGACTGGCACATTCGGCTGACCCCTCACCTTTATTTAGGGATCATAATAATTTTGTGGAGAAATTAAAGAGGCCATCAGAACTCTATAAACACCTTAGAGTCACCAAAATGTATGTTTTGGGGAAATCCCAAGATGAAATAATTACATCTCTCCCAAAAGGCAAATGTGCCACAGAACTAGAGTCAAGACTTCAATTTCATAAACAATTAACGAGGTTCGGCCACTCTGGCACTCTCGTGCGAGTCGTCCAAAACTTTCGCGGCTGAGTGCCCTAAGCGCTCGCCCCCAAGTTCGGTGAAGCTGTAAAAGCCGCAGCGGCTCTGTTTTTGGATAGGGCCCTTAAGGCTAACAGTGTAGTCAGTTAAAAAAAATCCTTAATTTATTGAAAATATTGTAATTATTTCTTCAGGGATAAGAACATCACAAATTTATAATACTACATAATGAGCCAAAAATCTTAATTACCCTAAAAAATGAGTTATAACTATATGCGTAGGAGGTATCGATATATCCATATGTTAGCTTTACGAAAAATATAGTTCTAATTTTAATAAATATTACGTATTATAATAAGTATTAATAATTGCTGAATGAATAATAAGTTGAGAAATCTATTAAAACTTCTCGATCATGGAGGTAGTTCGTACAAAATAATATATTGTTTAAGGTTTTATAAAACATACTATGTTTTAGCTTGACGATAATTATTGTTTAGTCTACCATAAAACGTATTGTTATTATCTTTTATTTTAGAATATGTCTAGATTTTAATATTGTTCTATTTAACTCTTAGTAGCTCAGTTTTGACTTCCGGTATTATTCTTTCCGATTGAAAATGTCGGTACCTTAAATATGGGTTTTACTATAAAAGGACGGGCAGTCTGTACTGAGCGAGGAGGCAAGCTGGATGTGCAAGATTAATAGAGTTAATTATAGTGAATACAAGTGGACACAGTGATTAGTTATTATAGTGAAGTATCTTTGAGTGAAGTATCTTTGGTTTATTTTATCTAATTTGTTTTACAATTCAGAAGTGGGATAACATCAGGAATTTTGGTATATTATTACCACCCTGATGTAATCATACGACCACAATATGGGCATTGAACATTGTACTGATGAAGTGATTATTTTGGGTCATATAAAGAGGTAAGTCATGTAAATGTAAGTCATGTAAAAAGTTTTCTAGATGAATTGTGTAAGCAAATGGCCAATTTATGCATTTGTGTTTAATTATAAATATTGATAAATTGCGAATGACTTTAGTAACCACTCAAATAATTTGTTATTTTATTCTGTTGTATTGGATTCAAGTTGTCATGAAGGTTAGTGGTTGCTAATTAGTTGGTTATCTTGCGACCCAACTAAACTAGTCTGTGGCATGGAGTGCTTGGAAGGTTATGAGAGTCGCAGCAGATTTAAATACCAGTTACGAGAGCAGTTTTGATATGATTGTATAACTGCAATCTCGTTCGAGAATGAGGTAGTCTGAACATATCGAACAAAAGTGTTCAGTAAATACTCGAGTTCGCCGACCGTAAGACCAGATTTGAGTCTGTACCCGGATATTTGTTTTAAATTATTAATGAATCGGACACACCAAGCTAATACATGCTGGGTCCGGGAAAAGGAAGAATATTTATTCAAAACATGAGATACGACATCAGTGCTAGTATGGTCACTAACACTAATTACGTGGATCTAGTTCGACCGTGTGATTTATAGGCCACGTTGATGTCTCTGTTGAAATCCAGTTCAGGCCTGACCACCAGGAGGGGGGGGTGTTGACACGTGATGTCAATTCTCAAAACTAACGTTGTCCGTGATTTTAACAACACGAGGTGCCACGAGTGTTTTTACTTTATGTGGTTCAGTATATAGTCGCGACAAAACGGTTTTACTATCAGTAAAAGCTATCATACGAGTTAGATCTATATGACCATGGAGAAGATTCCACATGTGCTTTAAAATCCGTGACATTAAGACGGCACCACAAAGCTCCAGTCGGTTGACGGTAAGTGGTTTTAAAGGTGCTACCTTCGACTTGGCAATAAGTAACTGAACAGGATTGTCTTTACTACCAAGCGCTCGTATGTAGACACAACAACCGTAAGCTTTTGTGGATCCATCTCAAAAACATATCAACTCGTAATGAATGGCCGTGGAGCTCGAGACTCGGCGTGGAAGTCGAAGTTCTTTGAGATGAATTAGTTCCTTCACAAAGTCTTGCCACTCTTGAGCTATATCAGATGGCACAGACTGATCCCAATTGAGTTGGTAGCGCCACAAGGTTTGTAAGATAAGTTTAGCTTGTAAAAGACTACTGGCGTCAGCCAACCAAGAGGATCATAGATGCGAGCGACATTTGAAAGTATCGCACGCTTAGTGCAGTTCGAATTTAGCTGCGAGAAAGATTATGTAAAGATATCTTAAACTAGATCCCATTTAATACCAAATGCCTTTAACGTACGTTGATTTTGTTGAGACAAATTTGAGTTGCTACTCCATTTGCGTGGTTCCATAAATGTATCATGGAAAGAATTTTAGCGGCATGAGGTCGCTCGCTACCATAATCGTGGGCAACCTGATGATGAGTTCTAATTGCGAGAAACGGTTAGGAGACTCCCTCCATAAGATGTGCTGCCAACAACGATCTTCAGGTCGAAGTTCAATGTTACGATACATTTTAGTGATATCCGCTGTAAACACAACAGCGTGAAAACGGAATTGTCATTGAGAGAATTGCCATTCGTGCTTTTGGCGCTGGCATCGAATACAACCCTCAATTTGGTTGTAGTGCTTTCGAGACGTAAGATACAGTGATGGGGAATAAAATAATTCCCGCTTGATGATGACGATTCAACAGGCTGCATGGGTCCTAACGAGTCAAATGTCCTGTGACCCCAGTGCGTCAGGATGAATATAAATTGAATATAAATTAATTTTGGTGATCACTCATGGGTCATCTTGGTAATGTTAAATAATTTGTCATTTATAAAAATGTTAAGTAATTTGTTATTCTATTTATGAGTGGTGCAGTGCTGCATAGTATCGTACCAGGAGAGAAGTGCGTCTCTGCTTGCTGACCGGCCGAAGAGCAGCGTGTGGGTGCTAAGATCGTTGAGAAGGCGTAAGTGATGACTAGGAACGGGCGACCGCTGCGTGCTGAAGGTCCGGATACCTGTAGTAGCCGTGGATGGCTGGCTGGCACTTGTAAAACCTACACTGCTATGAGCGTGAGTATACTTATTTTGAAGTGCGACGTGCACGTACATTGTAAACACTGCATTGCTATGAGCGTGAGTGTAAATAACAACTTGAAGTGCAACGTGCACGTACATTGTAAACACTGCACTGCTATTAGGAGCGTGAGTGTAAATAACAACTTGAAGTGCAAGGTGCACGTACATTGTAAACACTACACTGCTATGAGCGTGAGTGTAAATAACAACTTGAAGTGCAACGTGCACGTACATTGTAAACACTGCACTGCTATTAGGAGCGTGAGTGTAAATAACAACTTGAAGTGCAAGGTGCACGTACATAGTAAACACTGCACTGCTATGAGCGTGAGTGTAAATAACCACTTGAAGTGCAAGGTGCACGTACATTGTAAACACTGCACTGCTATGAGCGTGAGTGTAAATAACAACTTGAAGTGCAACGTGCACGTACATTGTAAACACTGCACTGCTATTAGGAGCGTGAGTGTAAATAACAACTTGAAGTGCAAGGTGCACGTACATAGTAAACACTGCACTGCTATGAGCGTGAGTGTAAATAACAACTTGAAGTGCAAGGTGCACGTACATTGTAAACACTGCACTGCTATGAGCGTGAGTGTAAATAACCACTTGAAGTGCAAGGTGCACGTACATTGTAAACACTGCACTGCTATGAGCGTGAGTGTAAATAACAACTTGAAGTGCAAGGTGCACGTACATTGTAAACACTGCACTGCTATGAGCGTGAGTGTAAATAACAACTTGAAGTGCAACGTGCACGTACATTGTAAACACTGCACTGCTATTAGGAGCGTGAGTGTAAATAACAACTTGAAGTGCAAGGTGCACGTACATAGTAAACACTGCACTGCTATGAGCGTGAGTGTAAATAACCACTTGAAGTGCAAGGTGCACGTACATTGTAAACACTGCACTGCTATGAGCGTGAGTGTAAATAACAACTTGAAGTGCAAGGTGCACGTACATTGTAAACACTGCACTGCTATGAGCGTGAGTGTAAATAACAACTTGAAGTGCAACGTGCACGTACATTGTAAACACTGCACTGCTATTAGGAGCGTGAGTGTAAATAACAACTTGAAGTGCAAGGTGCACGTACATTGTAAACACTGCACTGCTATGAGCGTGAGTGTAAATAACAACTTGAAGTGCAAGGTGCACGTACATTGTAAACACTGCACTGCTATGAGCGTGAGTGTAAATAACAACTTGAAGTGCAAGGTGCACGTACATTGTAAACACTGCACTGCTATGAGCGTGAGTGTAAATAACAACTTGAAGTGCAAGGTGCACGTACATTGTAAACACTGCACTGCTATGAGCGTGAGTGTAAATAACAACTTGAAGTGCAAGGTGCACGTACATTGTAAACACTGCACTGCTATGAGCGTGAGTGTAAATAACCACTTGAAGTGCAAGGTGCACGTACATTGTAAACACTGCACTGCTATGAGCGTGAGTGTAAATAACCACTTGAAGTGCAAGGTGCACGTACATTGTAAACACTGCACTGCTATGAGCGTGAGTGTAAATAACAACTTGAAGTGCAAGGTGCACGTACATTGTAAACACTGCACTGCTATGAGCGTGAGTGTAAATAACAACTTGAAGTGCAAGGTGCACGTACATTGTAAACACTGCACTGCTATGAGCGTGAGTGTAAATAACAACTTGAAGTGCAAGGTGCACGTACATTGTAAACACTGCACTGCTATGAGCGTGAGTGTAAATAACAACTTGAAGTGCAAGGTGCACGTACATTGTAAACACTGCACTGCTATGAGCGTGAGTGTAAATAACCACTTGAAGTGCAAGGTGCACGTACATTGTAAACACTGCACTGCTATGAGCGTGAGTGTAAATAACAACTTGAAGTGCAAGGTGCACGTACATTGTAAACACTGCACTGCTATGAGCGTGAGTGTAAATAACAACTTGAAGTGCAAGGTGCACGTACATTGTAAACACTGCACTGCTATGAGCGTGAGTGTAAATAACAACTTGAAGTGCAAGGTGCACGTACATTGTAAACACTGCACTGCTATGAGCGTGAGTGTAAATAACAACTTGAAGTGCAAGGTGCACGTACATTGTAAACACTGCACTGCTATGAGCGTGAGTGTAAATAACAACTTGAAGTGCAAGGTGCACGTACATTGTAAACACTGCACTGCTATGAGCGTGAGTGTAAATAACAACTTGAAGTGCAAGGTGCACGTACATTGTAAACACTGCACTGCTATGAGCGTGAGTGTAAATAACAACTTGAAGTGCAAGGTGCACGTACATTGTAAACACTGCACTGCTATGAGCGTGAGTGTAAATAACAACTTGAAGTGCAAGGTGCACGTACATTGTAAACACTGCACTGCTATGAGCGTGAGTGTAAATAACAACTTGAAGTGCAAGGTGCACGTACATTGTAAACACTGCACTGCTATGAGCGTGAGTGTAAATAACAACTTGAAGTGCAAGGTGCACGTACATTGTAAACACTGCACTGCTATGAGCGTGAGTGTAAATAACAACTTGAAGTGCAAGGTGCACGTACATTGTAAACACTGCACTGCTATGAGCGTGAGTGTAAATAACAACTTGAAGTGCAAGGTGCACGTACATTGTAAACACTGCACTGCTATGAGCGTGAGTGTAAATAACAACTTGAAGTGCAAGGTGCACGTACATTGTAAACACTGCACTGCTATGAGCGTGAGTGTAAATAACAACTTGAAGTGCAAGGTGCACGTACATTGTAAACACTGCACTGCTATGAGCGTGAGTGTAAATAACAACTTGAAGTGCAAGGTGCACGTACATTGTAAACACTGCACTGCTATGAGCGTGAGTGTAAATAACAACTTGAAGTGCAAGGTGCACGTACATTGTAAACACTGCACTGCTATTAGGAGCGTGAGTGTAAATAACAACTTGAAGTGCAAGGTGCACGTACATTGTAAACACTGCACTGCTATGAGCGTGAGTGTAAATAACAACTTGAAGTGCAAGGTGCACGTACATTGTAAACACTGCACTGCTATGAGCGTGAGTGTAAATAACAACTTGAAGTGCAAGGTGCACGTACATTGTAAACACTGCACTGCTATGAGCGTGAGTGTAAATAACAACTTGAAGTGCAAGGTGCACGTACATTGTAAACACTGCACTGCTATGAGCGTGAGTGTAAATAACAACTTGAAGTGCAAGGTGCACGTACATTGTAAACACTGCACTGCTATGAGCGTGAGTGTAAATAACAACTTGAAGTGCAAGGTGCACGTACATTGTAAACACTGCACTGCTATGAGCGTGAGTGTAAATAACCACTTGAAGTGCAAGGTGCACGTACATTGTAAACACTGCACTGCTATGAGCGTGAGTGTAAATAACAACTTGAAGTGCAAGGTGCACGTACATTGTAAACACTGCACTGCTATGAGCGTGAGTGTAAATAACAACTTGAAGTGCAAGGTGCACGTACATTGTAAACACTGCACTGCTATGAGCGTGAGTGTAAATAACCACTTGAAGTGCAAGGTGCACGTACATTGTAAACACTGCACTGCTATGAGCGTGAGTGTAAATAACAACTTGAAGTGCAAGGTGCACGTACATTGTAAACACTGCACTGCTATGAGCGTGAGTGTAAATAACAACTTGAAGTGCAAGGTGCACGTACATTGTAAACACTGCACTGCTATGAGCGTGAGTGTAAATAACCACTTGAAGTGCAAGGTGCACGTACATTGTAAACACTGCACTGCTATGAGCGTGAGTGTAAATAACAACTTGAAGTGCAAGGTGCACGTGCATTGTAAACACTGCACTGCTATGAGCGTGAGTGTAAATAACAACTTGAAGTGCAAGGTGCACGTGCATTGTAAACACTGCACTGCTATGAGCGTGAGTGTAAATAACAACTTGAAGTGCAAGGTGCACGTACATTGTAAACACTGCACTGCTATGAGCGTGAGTGTAAATAACAACTTGAAGTGCAAGGTGCACGTACATTGTAAACACTGCACTGCTATGAGCGTGAGTGTAAATAACAACTTGAAGTGCAAGGTGCACGTACATTGTAAACACTGCACTGCTATGAGCGTGAGTGTAAATAACCACTTGAAGTGCAAGGTGCACGTACATTGTAAACACTGCACTGCTATGAGCGTGAGTGTAAATAACAACTTGAAGTGCAAGGTGCACGTACATTGTAAACACTGCACTGCTATGAGCGTGAGTGTAAATAACAACTTGAAGTGCAAGGTGCACGTACATTGTAAACACTACACTGCTATGAGCGTGAGTGTAAATAACCACTTGAAGTGCAAGGTGCACGTACATTGTAAACACTGCACTGCTATGAGCGTGAGTGTAAATAACCACTTGAAGTGCAAGGTGCACGTACATTGTAAACACTGCACTGCTATGAGCGTGAGTGTAAATAACAACTTGAAGTGCAAGGTGCACGTACATTGTAAACACTGCACTGCTATGAGCGTGAGTGTAAATAACAACTTGAAGTGCAAGGTGCAAATAACAACTTGAAGTGCAAGGTGCACGTACATTGTAAACACTGCACTGCTATGAGCGTGAGTGTAAATAACAACTTGAAGTGCAAGGTGCACGTACATTGTAAACACTGCACTGCTATGAGCGTGAGTGTAAATAACAACTTGAAGTGCAAGGTGCACGTACATTGTAAACACTGCACTGCTATGAGCGTGAGTGTAAATAACAACTTGAAGTGCAAGGTGCACGTACATTGTAAACACTGCACTGCTATGAGCGTGAGTGTAAATAACAACTTGAAGTGCAAGGTGCACGTACATTGTAAACACTGCACTGCTATGAGCGTGAGTGTAAATAACAACTTGAAGTGCAAGGTGCACGTACATTGTAAACACTGCACTGCTATGAGCGTGAGTGTAAATAACAACTTGAAGTGCAAGGTGCACGTACATTGTAAACACTGCACTGCTATGAGCGTGAGTGTAAATAACAACTTGAAGTGCAAGGTGCACGTACATTGTAAACACTGCACTGCTATGAGCGTGAGTGTAAATAACAACTTGAAGTGCAAGGTGCACGTACATTGTAAACACTGCACTGCTATGAGCGTGAGTGTAAATAACAACTTGAAGTGCAAGGTGCACGTACATTGTAAACACTGCACTGCTATGAGCGTGAGTGTAAATAACAACTTGAAGTGCAAGGTGCACGTACATTGTAAACACTGCACTGCTATGAGCGTGAGTGTAAATAACAACTTGAAGTGCAAGGTGCACGTACATTGTAAACACTGCACTGCTATGAGCGTGAGTGTAAATAACAACTTGAAGTGCAAGGTGCACGTACATTGTAAACACTGCACTGCTATGAGCGTGAGTGTAAATAACAACTTGAAGTGCAAGGTGCACGTACATTGTAAACACTGCACTGCTATGAGCGTGAGTGTAAATAACAACTTGAAGTGCAAGGTGCACGTACATTGTCAGTAGCGTGAGTGTGCGTCGTGCACGCAGTAGCGTGAGCGTGCGTCGTGCACGCAGTAGCGTGAGCGTGCGTCGTGCACGCAGCAGCGTGGGCGTGCGGCGTGCGCGTGCGGCGTGCGGCGCGCGACGGGCACGTATGTCGTGCATGCGGCGCGCGGCGGGCGCGTGCGGCGCGCGACGGTCACGAAAGTCGTGCGTGCGGTAGGCTGCGTGCAGCGTGCAGGTGCGTGCGGCGCGCGACGGTCACGAATAGTCGTGCGTGCGGTAGGCTGCGTGCGGCGCGCGGGTGCGTGCGGCGCGCGGGTGCGTGCGGCGTGCGGCGGGCACGTGTAGTCGTGCGTGCGTCGTACGGAGTGCGGCGGGCACGTGGTCGCGGGGACGCGATAATTTATCAGTATGGACGAGTTGTTAGCTTTACGAAAAATATAGTTCTAATTTTAATAAATATTACGTATTATAATAAGTATTAATAATTGCTGAATGAATAATAAGTTGAGAAATCTATTAAAACTTCTCGATCATGGAGGTAGTTCGTACAAAATAATATATTGTTTAAGGTTTTATAAAACATACTATGTTTTAGCTTGACGATAATTATTGTTTAGTCTACCATAAAACGTATTGTTATTATCTTTTATTTTAGAATATGTCTAGATTTTAATATTGTTCTATTTAACTCTTAGTAGCTCAGTTTTGACTTCCGGTATTATTCTTTCCGATTGAAAATGTCGGTACCTTAAATATGGGTTTTACTATAAAAGGACGGGCAGTCTGTACTGAGCGAGATACCCGTCACTACCCGTCACGTCCACCCTCTCTAGCGGTAACCCAAGCCTAGGTCCGTTCCTCGGTGTGAAACCCTTGGGTCAGGCAACCGCCCGCGCGATACAAGTGACACTGTACGTGCATCACTTAGCTACCTACATACAACACTACACACGTATGAACATACACACACGTGCACACCACACAGGTACATAGGTTCTGTGAGGGACCTTTTTTTTTTTCTTTTTTACGCTAGTTAGTTAATGCTAGTTAGTGTAGAAACATTCCGATTACTGAATACACATACGCACGGTTCCTTCCTTCCTCCCAGGAGAAAGGGAACGTGCCTATGTGTATATTTAGTTAGCTCGAATCGTAGGTGTAGGGATTCGAATAGATCGCGACCTATTTGCGAACGCGACGACCGCCCGAGCCGAGGTCCGGCCACTTTGGCACCCTCGTGCGAGTCGTCCACAAAACTTTCGCGGCTGAGTGCCCTCTGCGCTCGCCCCCAAGTCCGGTGAAGCTGTAAAAGCCGCAGCGGCTTTAGGGCCCCTAAGGCTAACAGTGTAGTCAGTTCAAAAAAAAGTACTGAGCGAGGAGGCAAGCTGGATGTGCAAGATTAATAGAGTTAATTATAGTGAATACAAGTGGACACAGTGATTAGTTATTATAGTGAAGTATCTTTGAGTGAAGTATCTTTGGTTTATTTTATCTAATTTGTTTTACACATACAAGTTCCTAAGCTCGACAAAGCCGTAAAAGCCATCAGCGGCTCTGCCCTTAAGCAAGCTCTTAAGGCTCTTAAAGTCAAGGCTTAAGGATCGGTTCTAAAAAAAACCATACGACATCTTTTCGCTCGAGAATAATTTGCGCACTACTTACAACAATTTAAATATGGGTTTACACAAATTTATGGTGTCTGAGATCCGGTCTGGAGTTCCTCGGGGTTCCCATTTGGGACCGCTGTTTTTCCTAATATTTATAAATGATGTTCAGGGGCTCGTACCTAACAGTTATGATAGATTCGGGGATGATAAATAAAACTTCCCGAATGAGTGTCGTCGATGTTATATTCAAACAAACACTGAATTAATATAATAACCCGGCTTAAAAGGAACACGATGCGCGGCGTGACGTATGCAAACGCTGCAGTTTATGTAGGTATACTATAATATTGTAGCACAGTGCGTCCCGTACATGATGTTTGCGAAGTCATTCAGTGTAAATTCAAAATGTATGCTGATGATTTAAAGTTATATCGCATTGTTAGTAGTAGTCTAGTAAGAAATGGTGTTGTTAACACATCGATAACATAATCCAAAAATCATCTAAATTGTCTGGGTTTATTGGTGGTCAGATGAAAATATTTATAGAACCCAGCCTAACGACAATAATTTACAATAAATACTATTTTCTACACAGCATTTTAAAATACAAAAAGTAGTCCTGTTTGGAATCCTTGCTACCAAGTACATTCTGACAGAATTGAACGAGTATATAGGTAAGCACTTCATGTACCACTTGGCTTCTCTATGTATTAATTTACTCTATGCAAGTGGCATATTATTCTGATTACAAATGTCATATCTTGAAAACTTACAAAGAACACTTCTCTTATTAGAAAGTTCCACGTTTGGGTTGTCGCGGTCGCGGTCGCGGTCGCGGTCGCCTGCATAACAATAAAGCTTTTTTCTACTGAAACTGTGGTATGACAGCTGGAGCATTGGTTATCATCGAAGGATGCAACAGTCGATGTGGTGATTGTCGAGATGAGATGATGACCGTTCGGTTACAGCCAAGGTGTTGACTGTCGATATAGTTACAGTCGAAATGGTGACCGTCACGATAAAATAGTTACCGTAATATGACGATAGTCTAGATCGTGATGGTTGAGGGCTTTTATAAAAATAAAGTTATTAGATTAAATTAGCTTTCCGTAAAGGACAGTTAACATTTAAAATAGTTTTAATTGGGTATTCTCAAAACTTATTATACCGGTTAAATATCGTAAGCCGAGGTTGAGGTGAGGGGAGGTTTTTATTTAGTTACCGTTTTCAAACTCGAAATATTAGAGGGTAGAGCTAGTATTTAATAATATAGATTTAACATATCTCAAAAAGTTCATGTCAAAAAAGTCAAAGTCAAAGTCAATTCATGTGTTTGGTAAATTAATCGCACATTGTGGCAAGACGTAAGATACAGAACGAAACTCGAACGAAAATCTCGAGGTATTGCTTCTCAGTTGCTGCATTAAAAAAGTTTTCTTCATGTAATGAATGAATGAGTGTAATGCTGTAATCAGCATTGTTTGTGATTGCAGTCAGTGTACGGAACAAAAACAAAAACATATTTTTAATCTTTAATGTTATTTAATTAATGTAAATGCATTTTGGTTTAAAGTTCCAATATAATACAATAATTAGTACATAAACTTATACAAGGAAATCCGAAATTATTAAGGAGGCTGCTCCTTGGCGCGATCCCGTAGCGTCACGTTGCGTTACGTCGCGTCACATCGCGTCACGTAGCGTCACGTTGCGTTACGTCGCGTCACGTAGCGTCACGTTGCGTTACGCAGTCATATCTCTACTGCTCACCAACCACCTGAGCAACCCTCCGCGTCCATCAGAGTCGTTATCACAGTATATGACATACCCGTTTACTCAAATCGAAAATTACAATTAAATTAATTTGATTTGTGATATCTAGAAGAAATCTCAACAGTTTTAACACATGCTGACTCGTTACTCTCAAACACTCACAGAACACAGACAAACATACATACGTACTAATGTGATAATATGTGTGAAGGATTCACCCGCTGTGCGAACTGCTCTCGGTAACTTACATACTGTTTATTAGTTCCATGGCATCAGAGTATGTACATAATATATCTATTATATATAAATACAATTATTGTGTTCTGCCGCTGTGCGCGCATCACGCATAAAGTACTGGATACATTTTGAATTTTTTATTTATTTTACTCTTTAAATACTTGGCTCTTATCAAAATAATAAAAATATTAAGATATCTTCATAAATATAATTCTTTAGTTGTCGCAAGCG